>OX638269.1:0-5000 GCA_951806755.1 Brenthis hecate | reverse complement strand
TGGAAACCTAACTTTGGGTAACCTAATTTTCGGGAACCTAACTTACGGAAACCTAACTTAATGGAAACCTAACTTTGGGTGACCTAACTTTCGATAAGCTAACTTTCGGGAACCTAACTTTTGGAAACCTAACTTACAGAAACCTAACTTTCACCGACTAAAGTTTCGAAAATCTAACTTTCGACAACCTAACTTACGGAAACCTAACTTATGGAAACCTAACTTTGGGTGACCTAACTTTCGAGAAGCTAACTTTCGGGAACCTAACTTACAGAAACCTAACTTTCACCGACTAAGGTTTCGAAAATCTAAATCTAACTTTCGACAACCTAACTTTCGGAAACCTAACTTATGGAAACCTAACTTTGGGTAACCTAATTTTCGGGAACCTAACTTACGGAAACCTAACTTATGGAAACCTAACTTTGGGTGACCTAACTTTCGGGATAAGCTAACTTTCGGGAACCTAACTTACGGAAACCTAACTTTCGGAAACGTAACTTTCACCGACTAAAGTTTCGAAAATCTAACTTTCGACAACCTAACTTTCGGAAACTTAACTTATGGAAACCTAACTTTCAAGAAGCTAACTTTCGGGAACCTAACTTTCGGAAACCTAACTTATGGAAACCTAACTTTGGGTGACCTAACTTCCGGGAAGCTAACTTTCGGGAACCTAACTTTCGGAAACCTAACTTACAGAAACCTAACTTTCACCGACTAAGGTTTCGAAAATCTAACTTTCGACAACCTAACTTTCGGAAACATAACTTATGGAAACCTAACTTTGGGTAGCCTAATTTTCGGGAACCTAACTTACGGAAACCTAACTTATGGAAACCTAACTTTGGGTGACCTAACTTTCGATAAGCCAACTTTCGGGAACCTAACTTTCGGAAACCTAACTTACAGAAACCTAACTTTCACCGACTAAAGCTTCGAAAATCTAACTTTCGACAACCTATCTTTCGGAAACCTAACGTATGGAAACCTAACTTTGGGTAACCTAATTTTCGGGAACCTAACTTACGGAAACCTACTTATGGAAACCTAACTTTGGGTGACCTAACTTCGGGAACCTAACTTTTGGAAACCTAACTTACAGAAACCTAACTTTCACCGACTAAAGTTTCGAAAATCTAACTTTCGACAACCTAACTTTCAGGAAACCTAACTTATGGAAACCTAACTTTGGGTAACCTAATTTTCGGGAACCTAACTTACGGAAACCTAACTTATGGAAACCTAACTTTGGGGGTGACCTAACTTTCGGGATAAGCTAACTTTCGGGAACCTAACTTTCGGAAACCTAACTTAACAAGCAAACCTAACTTTTCACCGAACTAAAGGTTTTCGAAAATCTAACTTTCCCAGAACCAAGCCTAACTTTCGGAAACCGAACTTATGGAAACCTAACTTTGGGTAGCCTAATTTCGGGAACCTAACTTACGGAAAACCTAACCTTTATGGAAAACCTAACTTTGGGTGACCTAACTTTCGATAAGCTAACTTTCGGGAACCCTAAACTTTTGGAAACCTAACTTACGAGAAACATAACTTTCCACCGACAAAAGTTTCGAAAATCTAACTTTCACGACAACCTAACTTTTCGGAAACCTAATTTATGGAAACCTAACTTTGGGTAACCTAATTTTCGGGAACCTAACTTACGGAAACCTAACTTATGGTAACCTAACTTTGGGTATGACCTAACCTTTCGGGAAGCTAACTTTCGGGAAATAACTTTCGCGAAAACCTAAACTTACAGAAACCTAACTTTCATTCCATCCGACTAAAGTTTCGAAAATCTAACTTTCGACAACCTTAACTTTCGCGAAAACCTAACTTAATGGAAACCTAACTAACTTTGGGTAGCCATAATTTTCGGGGAACCCTAACTTACGGAAATCTAACTTATGGAAACCTAACTTTGGGTGACCTAACTTTCGATAAGCTAACTTTTGGGAACCTAAATTCGGAAAACCTAACTTACAGAAACCTAAATTTCACCGACTAAAGTTTTCGAAAATCTAACTTTCGACAAACCTAACTTTCGGAAAACATAACTTATGGAAACACAACTTTGGGTAACCTAATTTTCGGGAACCTAAATTACGGAAACCTAACTTACAGAAACCTAACTTTGGGTCACGACTAAGTTCGAAAATCTAAACTGTTCGACACCTTTCGGAAACCTAACTTATGGAAATAACTAACTTTGGGTGCCCTAATTTTCGGGAACCTAACTTACGGAAATCTAACTTTCAGAAACCTAACTTACAGAAACCTAACTTTCACCGACTAAGGTTTCGAAAATCTAACTTTCGACAACCTAACTTTCGGAAACCTAACTTATGGAAACCTAACTTTGGGTAGCCTAATTTTCGGGAACCTAACTTACGGAAACCTAACTTATGGAAACCTAACTTTGGGTGACCTAACTTTCGATAAGCTAACTTTCGGGAACCTAACTTTTGGAAACCTAACTTACAGAAACCTAACTTTCACCGACTAAAGTTTCGAAAATCTAACTTTCGACAACCTAACTTTCGGAAACCTAACTTATGGAAACCTAACTTTGGGTAACCTAATTTTCGGGAACCTAACTTATGGAAACCTAACTTTGGGTGACCTAACTTTCGGGAACCTAACTTTCGGAAATCTAACTTACGGAAAAGTAACTTTCGGCTTTGGCTGGCTGGCTGGCTGGCTGGCTGGCTGGCTGGCTGGCTGGCTGGCTGGCTGGCTGGCTGGCTGGCTGGCTGGCTGGCTGGCTGGCTGGCTGGCTGGCTGGCTGGCTGGCTGGCTGGCTGGCTGGCTGGCTGGCTGGCTGGCTGGCTGGCTGGCTGGCTGGCTGGCTGGCTGGCTGAGTTAGATTAGGTTAATTTTTTTTTTGGAAACCTAACTTTCGTGAAGCTAACTTTCGGGAACCTAACTTTCGGAAACCTAACTTACGGAAACCTAACTTTCACCGACTAAAGTATCGAAAATCTAACTTTCGACAACCTAACTTTCGGAAACCTAACTTACAGAAACCTAACTTTCACCGACTAAGGTTTCGAAAATCTAACTTTCGACAACCTAACTTTCGGAAACCTAACTTATGGAAACCTAACTTTGGGTAGCCTAATTTTCGGGAACCTAACTTACGGAAACCTAACTTATGGAAACCTAACTTTGGGTGACCTAACTTTCGATAAGCTAACTTTTCGGGAACCTAACTTTGGAAATCTAACTTACAGAAACCTAACTTTCACCGACTAAAGTTTCGAAAATCTAACTTTCGACAACCTAACTTTCGGAAACCTAACTTATGGAAACCTAACTTTGGGTAACCTAATTTTCGGGAACCTAACTTACGGAAACCTAACTTATGGAAACCTAACTTTGGGTGACCTAACTTTCGGGAAGCTAACTTTCGGGAACCTAACTTTCGGAAACCTAACTTACAGAAACCTAACTTTCACCGACTAAGGTTTCGAAAATCTAACTTTCGACAACCTAACTTTCGGAAACCTAACTTATGGAAACCTAACTTTGGGTAGCCTAATTTTCGGGAACCTAACTTACGGAAACCTAACTTATGGAAACCTAACTTTGGGTGACCTAACTTTCGATAAGCTAACTTTCGGGAACCTAACTTTTGGAAACCTAACTTACAGAAACCTAACTTTCACCGACTAAAGTTTCGAAAATCTAACTTTCGACAACCTAACTTTCGGAAACCTAACTTATGGAAACCTAACTTTGGGTAACCTAATTTTCGGGAACCTAACTTACGGAAACCTAACTTACAGAAACCTAACTTTCACCGACTAAGGTTTCGAAAATCTAACTTTCGACAACCTAACTTTCGGAAACCTAACTTATGGAAACCTAACTTTGGGTAGCCTAATTTTCGGGAACCTAACTTACGGAAACCTAACTTATGGAAACCTAACTTTGGGTGACCTAACTTTCGATAAGCTAACTTTCGGGAACCTAACTTTTGGAAACCTAACTTACAGAAACCTAACTTTCACCGACTAAAGTTTCGAAAATCTAACTTTCGACAACCTAACTTTCGGAAACCTAACTTATGGAAACCTAACTTTGGGTAACCTAATTTTCGGGAACCTAACTTACGGAAACCTAACTTATGGAAACCTAACTTTGGGTGACCTAACTTTCGGGAACCTAACTTTCGGGAACCTAACTTTCGGAAACCTAACTTACAGAAACCTAACTTTCACCGACTAAGGTTTCGAAAATCTAACTTTCGACAACCTAACTTTCGGAAACCTAACTTATGGAAACCTAACTTTGGGTAGCCTAATTTTCGGGAACCTAACTTACGGAAACCTAACTTATGGAAACCTAACTTTGGGTGACCTAACTTTCGATAAGCTAACTTTCGGGAACCTAACTTTTGGAAACCTAACTTACAGAAACCTAACTTTCACCGACTAAAGTTTCGAAAATCTAACTTTCGACAACCTAACTTTCGGAAACCTAACTTATGGAACCTAACTTTGGGTAGCCTAATTTTTCGGGAACCTAACTTACGGAAACCTAACTTATGGAAACCTAACTTTGGAACCTAACTTTGGGTGACCTAACTTTCGATAAGCTAACTTTCGGGAACCTAACTTTTGGAAACCTAACTTACAGAACCTAACTTTCACCGACTAAAGTTTTCGAAAATCTAACTTTCGACAACCTAACTTTCGGAAACCTAACTTATGGAAAGCTAACTTTGGTAACCTAACTTTCGGGGACCTAACGTACAGGACAACCTAACTTTCACCGACATAAAGTTTCGAATCTTCTTTCGACAAACCTAACTTTCGAACTAACTTATGAAACCTAACTTTCGGTAACCTAATTTTGCGGGAAACCTAACTTTATGGAAACCTAACTTTGGGTACCTAATTTTCAGGGAACCTAACTTACGGAAACCTAACTTATGGAAACCTAACTTTGGGTGACCTAACTTTCGGGAAGCTAACTTTCGGGAACCT
>OX638268.1:8050535-8054940 GCA_951806755.1 Brenthis hecate | reverse complement strand
GAAGAACTGAAGGCAGTCGCTGGGTGCAAGCGTAGCGGCAATTACTCGAGGTGGACATTAAAGCTCGGGTAACCTGAAAGGCGTATTCGTCAAGAGGCTGAAAGACTCGGCGGCTTCCTTGCAGCAGGTTGTGGAGGCACGTGTTGGGAGCACGGCGGCCGAGGAGATGGCTCACCTTAACAGCGACAACGCGGGACTCAGGCGGGAGGTGGAAAACCTGAAGTCGGAAGAGCAAGCCCTATCGGCGAGAGTTTGCTGACATGCGGGCTGAAATGTCGGCGGCGAAGCCAGGCCCATAGGGCGTTGTCCAATGGGGACCTGCTTGAGGAGATCCGGGCCTCTGTTGTCGCTTCGGTGTGGCAATCTGATTAATGCCCCGCTTCGCCGGAATTGAGGAGGGTCTCCTTCCGGCTAAGTCGATTCGTCCCCCTCTTGCCGCGGACAGAAGAAGGGAGGCGGGGGGGGGGGGGGGGGGGGGCGGGGGGGGGGGGGGGGGGGGGGGACTGCGCCTAGTGCTGTCCCGGTTGAAGCCTCAGGAGTTGCCAGCGCCTGTTGTGGCAGTGGCTGGGGAGGTTTCGACTGCGCCAAGGCGTAAGTCGGAAA
This sequence comes from Brenthis hecate, assembly GCA_951806755.1. Lineage (NCBI taxonomy): Eukaryota > Metazoa > Arthropoda > Insecta > Lepidoptera > Nymphalidae > Brenthis > Brenthis hecate. Next base: position 8,054,337 of record OX638268.1, on the reverse strand, counting down.
AAAAGAAAAAAGAAGGGGACTCCTGCGCGGACGCGGGTTTCTGCACCGGCTCCTGCGCCAAGAACTCTTGCTGCGCCTGTGTCGAAAGCGCCTGCTGCACCCACCCCTGCGCCGGTAACTCCGGCTGCACCTGCGATGGTTGCTGGGACAAAGTGTTTTTTTTTTTTTTTTTCAGATACAACGGGCGAGAACTGGGCCACGGTCGTAAGAAAAGGAAAGGGGAAGGGGAAAGAAAGGAAGGTATTTGTCACCTCCCACTGCTGCGCCCAGGGTCGCCTCGGATCGGAGGGCGAGGATTTTTGCGCTGCCGAAAAAGCCGAAGGTGGCACCTCATACACGCCACAGCAGCGGTGATAATAACGTTGCAACCGGAGGCGGCTGCCAAAGGCGTGACCGTACGCCAATGTTTTGGAGAGGGCGCAGACAGGTGTGGGACTTGGCTCAGCTGGGGATAACTGGGAGGTCTGTCAGTCAAACGAGCAGCCACTGGAGCGGTTCTACTGGAGCTCCCGTCGTCCGTGGCACCTGAGACAGCAGATCGGCTGGCGGAAAAAACTCCGTCAGGCTCTGGACGGAGTTGCGTCTGTTGTCCGGCCCCACAAAAATGGGCGAAATACGTGTGTCTGGCCTTGACGATTCGGCCACGTCGGAAAGGGTGGCTGAGGCCCCCGGTTGCGCGTGCTGGCGGCTGCCCTATTCAGTCGATCTGGGTCAGCCAGATACACGTGGTTAAGGGTGGAATGGGCACGGCCTGTCGTGAGGTGCCCGGTCAAGGCGGCCAAGACCCCCGGTGGCTGACCGCGAAGCGACTGTTGGTTGGGTGGTCGGGCGGCCAAGGTGGAAGTCCGGGAGCAGCGTCCGCTAAGATGCTTCAGGTGCATTGGGGTAGGACATACCCTTCCCTTGTGCTCATCGAGGGTGGAAAGGGGGCGCCTTTGTTACCGCTGCGGCAGCGAGGGACATATGTCCGCGGCGTGCAAGGCGAAGACCCCCCCCCGCGCTGCGCCGTTTGCGCTGATTGCCGGGCGCCCCTACGGGCATGTGATGGGTGGCCGTGACACTGTAAGCCACCCGTCACGAAAGGCAGGGCGGCTCATCAGACCAGAGTTCTCGCCCCTAGTGATGGAAGCCGACCAGGGCTGGGGAGGAAGAGCAGATGTCATCCCCTAATGCCCAGAAATCTTCAGCGCTTCCTCCAGGTTTTCGCCAGAACGTCAACCACTCGGATGGAGCGCAGGACCTGTTGCTGCATTCCATGGCCGAGTGGGGAAATGACCTGGCGGTGGCTATGCGGGAGCCCTATTTTGTCCCTGCCCAAGTCGAAATGGGTGGGGGACTTAAGGGGCTCCGTGGGCCCGTAGTGTCTGGGAAGCAGCAACGGCCCCCGTCTCTCGGGCAATCGAGAGGGGCAAGGGCACTAGTCGTGGCAGGGTGGGGAGAGTACGCGATCGTTGTGATTTACTTCTCCCCCAACCGCCAGCCTGGCGGAGTTCGAGGTTTTTCTTGACTCCGTCCGCGCTGCGGTTTGCAGGTGTGTCGCCGAGGCCCACAATCGTCCTCGGCGACTTCAATGCCAAGTCCCTGGCTTGGGGGAACCCCACTACGGACGCTCGTGCGACGAGGCAGTCCAAGTGTGGGGCCTACGCTCCGGGCTGTCCCTCCTCAATGTGGGGACGGCTTTCACTTGCGTGCGGCAGCAGGGGGGGTCTGTGGTGGACCTAACGTTTCCGCAACCCCCGACGTCGCGCGCAACGTGTTAAACTGGAGGGTAGAGGAGGAGGTGGAGACCCTGTCGGGACCACAATTACGTCCGATTTGAGGTCTCCACCCGTCCGGTGCCAAGGGGACCGCCCAACGGGGCCCTCTCGTGCGTTCCCGAAGGTGGGCCCCTTGGCCGGCTCGATCCTGAGCTGGCCCGGGAGGCGGCCATTGTGGAAAGCTTGGTGCTCCCAGGGGAGTGTGGTGGGCGACGGCCTCCGAAGTGGAGGAGCTGGCTGGCCGCCATGAGCGGACTCCCTCACAAGGGTCTGCGATGCGGCCATGCCGCGAGTTAGACGGCACGACCGGCGTCGCCGGTGCGTGTACTGGTGGTCGCCCGAAATTGCGGGCTCCGGGCGGCCAGCAGTAGGGCCAGGAGGGCAATGTCCGGTGCCGAAGGAAGAAGAAACGGCCTGGACCCCGAAATGGAGAGCGAGCTGCGGCAGGCCCTATAAGTCAGCCAAAAAGGCCCTGCAGCTCGCCATAAGCCAGGGCCAAGGCGGCCGGCCGTCACCAAGAATTGTTGGCGCGGCCTCGGACAGGGAATCCGTGGGGGCGTCCTTACATCAGCGCGCGGAACAAGCTCCGCGCGCACGGCGCCCCGGTCACGGAAACCACGCCGCCCGACGTTCTCCTTCGGACCCTGGTGTACGGGTTGTTTCCGGAGTCGTCTGGTCACGTCCCCCCAGTGATGGCTCCTCCCTCATTCTACGAGGGAGTTGAGGAAATCCCCCCGATCACTGAGGAGGAATTCTTAAGCCTGGCCCTCGACAAACTACGGGCCAGGCGGACGGCTCCCCCCCGGGACCGGACGGTTATTCCGGGGCGAATTCTAACCATCGCCCTGGAATACCTGGGAGGGGACACTTCGGGCGCTGCTTCAACGCATGTCTTCGTGTTGGGCAGTGCCCGAGGGTCTGGAAGGAGGAGACGATTGTGGCCTACTGCCCAAGGAGGGTCGTCCTCTGGACCCTCCTTCGGCGTACAGGCCAATCGTGATGCTGAGTGAGGACGGGCAAACTCTTCGACGGAGAATTCTCGCTTGCCCGTATCACTCGGCCTCTGGAGGAGGTGGGGCCGGGCCTTTCAAGAGGCTCCAGTTCGGGTTCAGGGCGGGTCGGTCGACCGTGGACGCCCTGAACGCCCTGAAGGGCCGGTCATTGGCCGCAGTGGAGGAGGGAGGACGTGCTCCTAGCCGCTTCGGTGGATGTGGCCAACGCCTTCACACACCCTGCCGTTTGAGACGCTACGAGAGGCACTTCGGTACCATGAGGTGCCTCTCTGATCTCCGGCGGGTGTTGGACGCGTACCTCCAGGACAGGCAGGTCATGGTGGATGGGGGCAAATGGGGGTGGTCGGTCGGCGACGTGCGGACTGCGGGGTTCCACAAGGGGCTGTTTTGGGCCCGGCTACTGTGGAAACCCGGCTACGATTGGCTCCTGCGGTGTCCGCTCCTTCCCGGGCTGGGTGTCATCGCCTACGCGGGATGACACCCTGGTAAACGGCCCGGGGTCGTTCATATGAGGAAGCGGGCACGCTTGGCCACAGTCGGCACTAAATCTCGGTCGTCGACCGGATTGGGATGCTGGGCCTGAGGGGTCTCCATAACCAAAACGGAGGCCCTTCCTTTTCCATGGCCCACGCAAGGGTGCCCCCCGAAATGCCTGCCTGCGCGTCCAGGGAGGGGATGGTGGAGGTAAAGGCACCAAATGAAAAATTTGGGCCTGACCCTGGACGCTCGCTGGACGTTCCGTGTCCACTGCGCCCAGCTCATCCCCGAAATTTGATGAGCGCCGCCTCGGCCCTCGGCAGACTTCTGCCGAATGTCGGGGACCCTGGATCTCCTTGGCCGGCGGCTCTATGCCGGCATCGTGAGGTCCATGGCACTTTACGGTGCTCCTGTTTGGATCGACGCCCTCGCCGCTGAGAACAGGGCCCAATTGCCGCAAGGCGCAGCGGGTCCTGGCGGTGAGGGCGAATACGGGGGTACCGTACGGTGTCCTTTGAGGCGGCGACGCTTCTGGCGAGCGATCCGCCCTGGGAA
>OX638268.1:8040535-8045535 GCA_951806755.1 Brenthis hecate | reverse complement strand
CCCGTACCACGCGGGCCAGCCTCGCCTAAATCAGGATGCCCTCGGTTCGCAGGGCATCCCGACCGCCCCCGGATGACGTGCAGGGGAGTCAACGAGAGACCCCCCCGCGGTAAGCTCCTCTAGGATGGCGGGAGAAGAGTGCGCATACCGGCGCCTCCTCTCCCCCAGCCGACGGGCGACGAAGAGGGTCTGCTGAGGCGTTAGCCTCGCGTTCCCTCTCCGCCGTCTCCTTCAGTGAGATGACGGTCTCACTGAAGGAGACCATCGCCGACCAGGACCTCGCGTCGCGTAGCATGGCCCCCACCACGCTTCGCAACGAAAGGATCTCCACCCACTACCGCCATCAGGGCATGGCGCTGGGGAGCCCAAGCGGCGCATACCGCGAGGGTGTGGTGCGAGGTGTCCTCGGACGCACCACACTCGTGGCATACGGGCAACGGCTCCCGACGTGCAATCTGGCACAGATACTTACCGAAGCACCCGTGCCCGGTAAGCATCTGTGTCAGCCTGAACGTCAGGACGCCGTGTGGCCTCCTGACCCAGCGAGACAGGTACGGAACGAACCGCACCCACCCGTCGCCAGGCCAGCCGCCGGAGTCCCCAGATCTTCCCTCCAGCGCCGGATCAGGGCCTCGTCAGCTAGGCGCCTGCATCCGAGCGACTCCCTCCCACGCCGGACGTTCCCCGCGCCCGCGCTCACTCGCCCGAAATTGGTACACTTCGGCGAGCACCTCCGCCTGGAGTTCCCAGGGCGGATCGCTCGCCAGAAGCGTCGCCGCCTCAAAGGACACCGTACGGTACCCCCGTATCGCCCTCACCGCCAGGACCCCGCTTGCGCCTTGCGCAATTGGGCCCTGTTCTCAGCGGCGAGGGCGTCGATCCAAACAGGAGCACCGTAACAGTGCCATGGACCTCACGATGCCGGCATAGAGCCGCCGGCAAGGAGATCCAGGGCCCCCGACATTCGGCAGAAGTCTGCCGAGGGCCGAGGCGGCGCTCATCAATTTCGGGGTGAGCTGGGCGAAGTGGACACGGAACGTCCAGCGAGCGTCCAGGGTCAGGCCCAAATATTTCATTTGGGCCTTTACCTCCACCATCCTCCCCTGGACGCGCAGGCAGGCATTTCGGGTGGGCACCCTTGCGTGGGCCATGGAAAAGGAGGGCCTCCGTTTTTGGTTATGGAGACCCTCAGGCCCAGCATCCCAATCCGGTCGACGACCAGATTTGTGCCCGACTGTGGCCTAAGCGGGCAGCTTCCTCATAAGAACGACCCCGGGCCGTCACCAGGGTGTCATCCGCGTAGGCCGATGACACCCAGCCCGGGAAGGAGCGGACACCGCAGGAGCCAATCGTAGCCGAGGTTCCACAGTACCGGGCCCAAAACGGCCCCTTGTGGAACCCCGCAGTCGACACGTCGCCGACCGACCACCCCATTTTGCCCCCATCCACATGACTGCCTGTCATGGAGGTACGCGTCCAACACCCGCCGGAGATAGAGAGGCACCTCATGGTACCGAAGTGCCTCTCGTAGCGTCTCAAACGGCAGGGTGTTGAAGGCGTTCGGCCACATCCACCGAGACGGCTAGGAGCACGTCTCCCTCCTCCACTGCGGCCAAGGACCGGACCTTCAGGGCGGTTCAGGGCGTCCACGGTCGACCGACCCGCCCTGAACCCGAACTGAGCCTTCTGAAAGGCGGGCCCCACCTCCTCCAGATGCCGAGTGATACGGGCCAGCGAGAATTCCTCTCGAAGAGTTTGCCCGTCTCACTCAGCATCACGATTGGCCTGTACGCCGAAGGAGAGTCCAGAGGACGACCCTCCTTGGGCAGTAGGCACAATCTCCCCTCCTTCCAGACCTTCGGGAACTGCCCAACACGAAGACATGCGTTGAACAGCGCCCGAAGGTCCCCTCCCAGGTATTCCAGGGCGATGGTTAGAATTCGCCCCGGAATACCGTCCGGTCCCGGAGCCGTCCGCCTGGCCCGTAGTTTGTCGAGGGCCAGGCTGAATTCCTCCTCAGTGATCGGGGGGATTTCCTCAACTCCCTCGTGGAATGAGGGAGGAGCCATCACTGGGGGGACGTGACCAGACGACTCCGGAAACAACCCTCCCACCAGCCGAAGGAGAACGTCGGGCGGCGTGGTCTCCGTGACCGGGGCGCCGTGCGCGCGGAGCTTGTTCCGCGCGCTGATGTAAGGGCGCCCCCACGGATCCCTGTCGAGGCCCGCCAACAATTCTTGACGGGCCGCCGCCTTGGCCTGGCTTATGGCGAGCTGCAGGGCCTTTTTGGCTGACTTATAGGCCTGCCGCAGCTCGCTCTCCATTTCGGGGTCCAGGCCGTTTCTCCTTCGGCACCGGACATATGCCCTCCTGGCCCTACTGCTGGCCGCCCGGAGCCTCGCAATTTCGGGCGACCACCAGTACACGCACCGGCGACGCCGGTCGTGCCGCCTAACTCGCGGCATGGCCGCATCGCAGACCCTTGTGAGGGCGTCGCGCATGCGGCCAGCCAGCTCCTCCACTTCGGAGCCGGCGCCCACCACACTCCCCTGGGAGCACCAAGCTTCCACAATGGCCGCCTCCCGGGCCAGCTCAGGATCGAGCCGGCCAAGGGCCCACCTCGGGAACGCACGAGAGGGCCCCGTTGGGCGGTCCATTGGCACCGGACGGGTGGAGACCTCAAATCGGACGTAATTGTGGTCCGACAGGGTCTCCACCTCCTCCTCTACCCTCCAGTTTAACACGTTGCGCGCGACGTCGGGGGTGGCGAACGTTAGGTCCACCACAGACCCCCCCTGCTGCCGCACGCAAGTGAAAGCCGTGCCCCACATTGAGGAGGGACAGCCCGGAGAGTAGGCCCCACACTTGGACGGCTCGTCCACGAGCGTCCGTGTGGGGTTCCCCCAAGCCAGGGACTTGGCATTGAAGTCGCCGAGGACGATTGTGGGCCTCGGCGACACCCTGCAAACCGCTAGCGCGGACGGAAGTCGAGAAAAACCTCGAACTCCGCCCGACTGCGGTTGGGGGAGAAGTACACGCCAACGATCGCGTACTCTCCCCCACCCTGCCACGGACTAGTCCCTGGCCCCTCTCCGATTGCCGAGAGACGGGGGGCCGGTGCTGCTCCCAGACACTACGGCCACGGAGCCCTCTAAGTCCCCCACCCATTGCGACTGGGCAGGGACAAAATAGGGCTCGCAGGCCACCGCCAGGTCAATTTCCCACTCGGCCATGGACTGCAGCAACAGGTCCCTGCGCTCCAGCCGAGTGGTTGACGTTCGCCTGGAGGAAGCGCTGAAGATGTCTGGGCATTAGGATGACATCTGCGCTTCCTCCCCAGCCTGGCGGCTTCCATCACTAGGGGCGGCTCTGGTCTGATGAGCCGCCCTGCCTTTCGTGACGGGTGGCTTACAGTCACGGCCACCCATCACATGCCCGGAGGGGCGCCCGGCATCAGCGCAAACGGCGCCAGCGCGGGGTCTTCGCCTTGCACGCCGCGGACAGATGGTCCTCGCTGCCGCAGCGGTAGCAAAGGCGCCCCCTTTCCACCCTCGATGAGCACAAGGGAAGGGTATGGTCCTACCCCCATGCACCTGAAGCATCTTAGCGGGACGCTGCTCCAGGACTCCACCTTGGCACGCCGACCACCCAACCAACAGTCGCTTCGCGTCAGCCACCGTCTTGGCCGCCGTGACCGGGCACCTCACGACAGCCGTGCCCATTCCACCCTTACCCACGTGGATCTGGCTGACCCAGATCGGCAATAGGGCAGCTGCCAGCACGCGCAACCGCCTCAAGCCACCTTTTCTGACGTGGCCGAATCGTCCAAGCCAGACACACGTATTTCGCCCATTTTTAGTGGGCCGGCACAACAGACGCAAACTCCGTCCAGACTTGACGGAGTTTTTCCGCCAGCCGATCTGCTGTCTCAGGTGTCACGGACGACGGGAGCTCCAGTAGACGCGCTCCAGTGGCCGCTCGTTTGACTGACAGACCTCCAGTTATCCCCAGCTGAGCCAAGTCCACACCTGTCTGCGCCCTCTCCAAAACATTGGCGTACGTCACGCCTTGGCAGCCGCCTCCGGTTGCAGCGTTATTATCACCGCCGCGGTGCGTGGAGGAGGTGGCACCTTCGGCTTTTCGGCAGCGCACCGCCCTCGGAGCCGAGGCCACCTGGGCAGCAGCAGTGGGAGGGGAGACTTCTTTCCTTTCCCCTTCCCCTTTCCTTTCTTACGACCGTGGCCCAGGTCTCACCCGTTGTATCTGCCCCACTTGTCCAGGCACCGCGCAGGTGCAGCCGGAGTTACCGGCGCAGGTGTGGGTGCAGCAGGCGCTTTCGACACAGGCGCAGCGAGCGTTCTTGGCGCAGGAGCCGGTGCAGAAACCCGCGTCCGCGCAGGAGTCCCCTTCTTTTCTTTCCGACTTACGCCTTGGCGCAGTCGGAACCTCCCCAGCCACTGCCACAACAGGCGCTGGCACCCTGAGGCTTCACCGGGACAGCACTAGGCGCAGCCGCCTCGCGTCTCTGTCCGCAGGCAATGGGGGACGAATCCTCTTTGCCGGAAGGAGGCGCTCCTCGATGCCGGCAAGCGGGCATTAATCAGATTGCCCACCGAGGCGACAACAGAGGCCCGGATCTCCTCAAGCAAATCCCCAGTGACAATGTCCGGTGGGCCCGACTTCGCCGCCGACATTTCGGCCCGCATGTCAGAGAACTCTCGGCGGTAGGCCTTGAGCTCCGACTTGAGGTTTTCAACCTCCCGCCTGAGTCTCGCGTTATCCGTGTTCAGGTGCGACATCTCCTCAGTCGCCGTGCGCCCAGCAAGTGCCTCCACAACCTGCTGCAGGGAAGTCGCCGATTCTTTGAGCCTCTTCACGAAGACGCCCTTCAAGTTGCCCGACTTAAGGGCCACCTCTAGAATTGCCGCAACACTTGCTCCAGCAACAGCCTTCAGCTCTTCAGCCGGCATCCCGGCCACATCCATAGGAGCGGGGGTAAC